>CM075939.1:25058116-25081657 GCA_038030265.1 Corythucha ciliata
GGATTACGTTATTTGTGTTGGCAAAAGTCTTCGCCATAACTTTGCCGCTCTGCAAAGCGTTGCAATCGGTTAATATGGACTTGGGATGCTCAATGTCATTGGCTAAAGACACTCGTCAAAAATTTGAAGAGATGCGAAAAGACGCAGAAAAAGAGTTCAAGGCAGTGTACGCAGAAACAGGATTTCTGTCGAAAAAATGGGATCGAAATCTCTGTGCCTCGCACAGGTTCAAAACAAACCGGAAGGACCAACGTTCCTCACTCCGATGCCGAAGAGTACTACAGAAGGAGTATTTTCATCCCTCTTTTGGACGCGTTCATCACGCACCTTCACGACCGATTTTTGCCCCACGTGAACATCCTCACAGGCTTTGACGTCTTACTTCCAAAGACTAATGAAGGAGTTGATGAAGAGAAGCTCAAAAAACTCTTCAGCAAGTAGGAACATTTTTTAGATGCTATCAGTTTCGGTGTCATTCTCGGCGAAGTAACGCTGTGGCATCAGGTACTACAAGGCTTGGATAAAATACTGACAAATGCGTTCGACGCTCTAGCGATTTTGATAAGCGGAAAATCGACATTGTTTCCGAACGTCCTCACCTTACTAAAAATTTTGGTTACCCTTCCCGTTACGACGTCGGAAAATGAGAGGGCTTTTTCGACGCTGCGAAATTCTACCACGGCTCAACGGCTTAGCGCTAATGAACATCAACAGAGAGATCGGACTTAATGTTGATGAAGTGGTTGACTTTTTGAGCAAATCAAAAAAAAGGAAACTCGATTTTTCATCGTAAAATTTTAATTTATGGGCAATCTAGTTTTTATTCAATTTTTTTTTTTTTTAATAATTTTTTTCTTTCTGCTATACCTAAACGTGAAATAAACTTGTTCTTGAAACCCTATAGAATAATTGCGTCTCCTACAAGAAATGACCCCTGTTTTAAATTCTTTGAAATGTCTATATTTTAACCCCCCCCCCCCAGAATAAATCCTGGGCATGCTACTGGTCTGATGTATGAAAGGGGGACTGTGCACCTCTGCCTCGTCGTGTCTGGGATTGGAAGTCTCTTGCTTGAACTAAATGAGTTGGCATGAGCGAGATTTTGAGTTGATCTCGTTGAATTCCCAACAGTTTCCCTTTCACGTTCTCAGTGTGACGATTGTTTTAAAGGCACGATTCTTTTTTGGGGCAATTACAAAGCTCTTTGGTCATTAATCAGTAGTGAATCACTTATCTCCCTTCGTGCCACGAGCCCCAAGGAAGGAAAGCAAAGTATAAATTCATCTATCGTCGTCATCTGTAATCATTGAGGCGAGAATAGGAACACTCGTCACTAATATCACTTATATTTTGAATTCGCGCCTTTAACTTTTCGAGACGAGACCGAGACTTTCGAGGCCGTGACGAGACCGACTTTTCATGATCGAGACCGAGACCAACCCCTCATGAGCGAGACCGAGACCACTCAAGTCTCGTCTCGGTCTCGGTCTCGTGCATCACTACCGTGTACGGAGGTTCGAATACTTGAAACGGACTTGAAGTCTCGCCTTGGAGACCAGCACTAACTCGCACCACTGTGAAGCGTGATGCAATAGTAGCCTTCTACCAAGAAGGGGACCTTCTGTCCGATTCCACTGAGATAAAGTCACTAAGGCCTAAGTGCCCGGTTCCAAGGTTAAAATGACAGTTTACGGCCCAAATAGTCCATTTCTGGTGAATTACAAGGTCACTGATGATTACATACATAATAAATGGTTAAACATTTATATTCTTGTAGTCAATGGCCAGTTTCACGAATATTCAACTTTAGGGATTCACAGTGTGTAATTTCCCCGATCATCGGGAGCAATCAGTCATCCCTTGAACGCATGATTTTAAATTGCATACTCCAGATAATCGCCTTCTATCGATGAAAACCTTCAAATTAATAGTGCCTACTAATTAGTAAAACGTTTCTCTGTAGGCTGACCTTTTGACATGAATGGACCAGGCCAATTAATTCGCCTTGTTACTTTTTTTCAATATCAATTAGCGTCCGAATAATGCGCCCTGATCAAAAAATGTTTTTCTCAATTTAATGAAGGAGAAGGGTGCAGTGAAAGATTGGCCTAGAACAACATAATTATTCAAAAGTTGTGTAATAATTATTTGGCAAGTATAACGATTACTGTTCACGAGCGGACGGGGGGTTTTTCCTCTTAACAGACCGATTCTAATTCAGACTGATCATTTCAACCGTTTAAATTGAGCCCTTTTAGTGTAGAAATTACTCCAAGTCACACAACGGCAATCTCTTTTTTAAGAAGAGAGGGAGAAAAAAGAATTATGACACTTTAAAAAAACGAGTTCACACTTTGGAACAACGCGAGAAAAACGTCAAAGAAAACTGGGCTAGTTCAAGAACGAAAAAACTTTCTTAATTAACTTTAAAGAAAGCAAAAGAGGGAGAATGAACGAATCAATCAAATTCGTGTTTATACCTATACAGAAAACTTGGTTTTCAGTCTTCGAGCGCCTGCTAGAGCGTGATGACAAGATCCAAGCGTGAGGCGATTTTCGAGTGTACTGTTTGCGAGCAAAAGTATGAGCACGTATGAGTCAAAGATTCAAATGACGCATTTGGTTCAAACTTTACGTCCCGGACAAGTGAAGACAATTGACTCGTCAGATCAGATCATGATTGCTGGTACGAATTCCGCTTTCGTTATAGGCTCATTAAAGAGAGGTTTAACGTGCATGATAGAAAGCCCCTTTTAGGACCCACCGTCCTCTATCGCTGAATCGAACCGAAAATGTTTACCAACTTGGCACCTCCCGAGCACATCACGCGTTCACCTCTTCCACCTTTGTCTTTCAAATCGATTAGCGATCAAACCTTCTCCGAATTTACGTCATCCCCTATTTGAGGCCTTTAGCCCTTTTAATTCTACATCTTTCAAGTTCAGTTAATCGCGAGCCACCTAAAAGCATCCTTAACAGTGTTCTGTATTAGAAGAAAATGTAAGCTGTATGGATAAGAACAGAAGAGAAAGTAGACGTGGAAGTTTCTTTCAACAGATGCGCCAACTGAAAGAAAAAGAAACTGCATGATTCATACATTTCGGTATTAACTCGAACTCAAACTTCTTCGTGTGTGGACGTTCGTAAAGTTGTGATAAACCGGTAAAGTTTTTGGGTTTATCAACATGTTTACTTGAATAGCAAGGAGGGCGACCTGTCCGCGATCGTCAGCCCTCTCCCAATCAGAATTTAAAACCCAAATTCTGTGTGTGAGAATAAAAATGGAGAAAATCAAGAGATGTTTTTTCTTTTGGGGTCACGGCAAATCCACACCCTCCGGGCCCCCTATTCTGTAACTCGTAACGCACGCGTTGCGTTAGCAAAATTTCTCAGCTGATTACTTTCAATTATTCACCTTGTTTATTTCGCTAACGCACGCGTTAAGAGTCACAGAATAGGTGGGCTGGTTCCATAACTCGATTTTTCAGCTCCCAGATTCAACTAGACTGCCAAAAAACGAATAATTACCCTTACCACATTAAGTTTTTGTTTGTTTAGTTAAAAAAACTCAGTTTGGGCCCCAAGAAGTCAATACATACACCGCAAAAACAAGATTGGAGGGTTTATTATAGATAATTCAAGGTTTGGGTGGAGAACCCCATGATACTTTTATGTTCCCGATTTTCGCGTGCATTAATTAATGCATGTTGTGAAAAAACAAAAACTAAAAAAGAGAACTACAAGGCCGTAACAATTTGTTCAGCTACCAGAGGGTCCCCTGCTGATTTCTTGCTGGTTATAAGGACCATGGGTGGGCGAGTTTTATTGAGGCACCTCACGACAACTTTTGTTCCACACATTATATTGATACCCATTCTCGTCGCAGCTGGAGTATGGAGTCAATGCTATGAAGGAAGAATTTTGCGACGTTTTATTCATTTTCTGGGGGCCTATATCAAAACTTATTCTCTCGCATTAACGCACCTAATAAGGCTTTTAAAAACTTATAGGTTATGTTAGCAATAATAAACGCTCACTAAAAACCGAATACGGTTTCTTATTACTGAATTTCGCGGGGTGACCTAAGTCAAAAACCATTTTCGCGGATTTTGAACACTAAAGGTCAATACAGACTACTCGGACGTGACATGGGAACACGTGGGATATAAAATTCCAGCACAGGCTTTTGTTTATTAACGTTCAAATTGCTCTGACACGCATCATCCTACGTGTTCCTACGTAGCGTCAGAGCAATGTGAATATAAAAAAAACAAAAGCCTCTACTGGAATGTTGTATCACACGTCGGATTCAACATGCGGGTTCCCAAGTCACGTCAAGTAGTCTGTATTTACCTTAAGACTGCATATAATATACTCTGCGTCTGTGAAGCCTATTGCAACCAAACCAAATTCCCTCGAAAAATATGAAGTATTTTTATAGGTGGCACCGACTCCACAGAAGCCGAAAAAACCATATTCGCAGGTTTGACTCACTAAAAAATCAATGTCTTGTGTTTCAATCTCTAGAAAACCAATTTATTTCGCGGATTTTTCTCAAGAAACACCAATTTTCATGTTACAGGCTCACTAGAAATCCAATTTCACGTGTGTATTTTGTTGCTGAAAACCCTATTTCGCGGAGTCACCTGTAGTCTAGTCAATGAATGATGAAAAACGAGTGTAGACGACATGGTTGGCTTAGTGATTTTTTATTTTTACGCTTTGTTTGTGGTAGTTAAACATACTAACTGGTAGTTAAACATACTACTGTGGGAGGTAAACATACTAAAAGTCTCCGGACGTCCGATGTGAGCGGGCTGTTGGAGACCACCGGGACTTGTTTCATTATGTCTTTCCTAATTATTCCTGTCTTCCTAATTATGTCTGACCCCGCACTTCGTACCACCAGGACTACTTCTTAAAATATATAGCTGACGAAATTTGCCACAAGTTTTTCCCCAGGAACGTCTTGTTATTCCTAATAGTTTCCAACTTACGTGACTCGGAAATATTGGATTTTT
Source organism: Corythucha ciliata (assembly GCA_038030265.1). Taxonomy (NCBI): domain Eukaryota; kingdom Metazoa; phylum Arthropoda; class Insecta; order Hemiptera; family Tingidae; genus Corythucha; species Corythucha ciliata. Next base: position 25,063,138 of record CM075939.1, read on the forward strand.
TTTTTTTTTTGTTCAAAAACGCCATTTTCACTGAGAGCTTTCACTGAGAGCAGTTTTTGTCTCTTTTGGTTGCAACGACTACACCTTCATAGTCCAGTCAAATCGTATAAAAAAAATACCATACGTGGACAAAAATCTCGTCTTTGATTTTTCCACTTTATTCTATGTTTTTTGTGGTGAGGAACACGAATCTGAAGAGATCCAACAAAACTTCCTTGTGCGTTTTGAGAAAATCGCGAAAAACTGATAATTTTTGGTCCTTTTTTTAGATTTTCGGTTACAACTGCTCAATGACGCGTCCTACGGAAAATTGTACCCTGTTCTTTTTTGAAGAGCATCAAGTTCTGCGTCGAGTCTTTTTTCATTTATCACAATTGACCCAGCCGTTTCACCGGTATTGATTTTTTTGAAATGGTCATATTTAGTCGCTTTTGGCAAAATTGTGTGAAAAAATAAAAGTAGTTCAACTCTCAGTTCAGTGATGAAATCTCTGACGCTACCTATAGTACTGGTGGTATGTTGATTTTTAACATTGTGGACAAAGTTGGTTGGCATAACCACTTTTTTTGATACAAAAACTATTTTCATGGCCCTGTACAGAATATTTTACGGGCCTTCAAAAAGTTGGCAAATATGGTTCCTGACTGTAAATTTCATTAGCTTTCACTGAAAAATAGTGGAATTTTCGAATTTTCGTTCAATAGTTATAGGCAAAAACGTTCTGCTGAAGAAAGGAGTTATTGGAAAATTACTCATTTTGCGAATTTCCCACTGCGTTTTATTGCCACTTATCGGGTCTTTATAAAAACGCCATACATGACTCCTTATAGGAAATTTAACGAGCTTTCATGTGAGTATCTTTAAAATTTAATCGGATGGATAGTTTTTGAGTTATAGGCCGAAATGTGACAAAAAACGTTTTTTTGCAGCAAATTTCAAATTGTTTGACGTTATGACCCTTATGACGTCTTATGTTAATCTTCAAATAAAATTTCATACAATAGGACTGATAGAAAATTCTATCAGCTTTCAGATCGTTTTTCATAGAAAAAAACTGGACTACTAGTTCCCGAGCTAATGGCAAAAATGCGCAGAAAAACGTGGTTTTTGGGCCGCTTTTTTCGCGTTTTTTGTCGCTTAACTGATACCACTGATTTTTCCTGTAGGTTTCAATGCTTTTCACTTGTGTAAAATTCAATTCTGAACCACTTTGATTTCATTACATTTTCCGATTGGAATAGCCGTTTTTAACTTGCTGCTGCCTTAGTAATTTTGATTAATTTTAACAAAAGTAGCTAAAAATGACCATTTCAAAAAAATCAATAACGGTGAAACGGCTGGGTCAATTGTGACAAATGAAAGAACGATTCGACGCAGAATTCAATGCTTTTCAAAAAATAAGAGGGTAACATTTTCCGTAGAATGCGTCATTAAGGAGTTATAAGCAAAAAACTGGAAAAAGTGCCAAAAATGAGCAGTTTTTCGCGATTTTCGCAAAACGCACAAGGAAATTTGGTTGGATCTCTTCAGATTCGTGTTCCTCTCCCCAAAAAACATAGAATAGAGTGAAAAAATCCAAGACGAGATTTTTGTCTACGTGGAACTACCGTTTGACTGGACTATTCAGTTTCTCAGAAAATAAGTTGAAGAGCATTACATTACCTTTGAAATGGGCGCTTTTCGAACAGTTTAGACCATCGTGGCCACAAGTTGCAGCCGTATGAACCGACCAAGTTTTTTTCATTTTTAAAAATCCAACATTGTACATGGTACGAATCACGGTTCTCGCTCATTAAATTCACTTTTATTTGTTTTTCCTCGAAGATTAGCACAGAATAAGTGAATAAAAGTAAAATAAGCTGAAAACACTTTTTTGGAATGGCTCTCGTACCTTCTGTAGACACTCAAAATGAGCTCAATTGCCTCATTTTTTGGTACAACAATGGATTTTTCTCAAAAAACTGCGGAGGACGGAGTAAAGAAAGCAGGAAGGAAAGTATTCAGTATTCAACTAAGTTACTTCATCCAGTTTTAGAGGAATTAGCCAGGCGCTGCTATAGGTCATGGGACATTTTTTGTTGCATTTTGTATGTATAATCACCCCTCTTACTTTGTTCAACCAAGTACCAGTCACTCTGTATTATGCAACCCGTTTTTTATTTGAAAACACCAGAAAAATCAAGTAAAAACCCAAATATTGCGCAATATATTGGATGTGTAGGGTAAACGTCAAAACATTATACAAATTTATTGCGCAATAATTAATGTGCGGGTATGAACGCAGGGCCGGATCATAGAGACTACCGGGGCTACAGCCCTGGGCGGCAAATTTCGAGGGGCGGCAAAATGTTAGAAATATTTTTTGTCAAGGGAGGGGGATAAGACAAACTGAACCAGAAGAGATGAAAAGAGAAAGAAATATATGTGTTTTTTCTCTATCACTCTTTCCCCCTCATTTCATACTTCGTGCCCGTACTAAGAGGCTTCTCTACGCACCGCCAGGAACGCTCACACGAAGCCGCCGCAACCGCAGCCTCATAGTGAATTATGCAAAGCGTTTTTTTCTCAATTTTGGCCAGATGTTGGATCAGAAACCACGAATTGACTCATTTTCGCAATTTTACCCTCGAATGAGCGCTTTTTCTCAATTTTAGCCGGGAATATTACAGTTTTTCAAAGTGTTTAGTCGACCCCGCAGAACAGCGAAAAATGAGCGTAGCTTCTTAATTTCAGACGTAAGTAGACTTGCCCGTAAGATTGTTCAAGAAAAGAACTGTGCACATGGGCCTCGCTAGGCTATTGCCGACGACACCTTATGGGGACGTTCTTTGGCTGAGGATTGTTAAAATTGACCTGAAAATCACCTAGTACTAAAGCCCTCGGCGGGTTAGGCAAAAATCGCCAGGTCAAAAATCGAAGAGATCGCATATCTCTGGAGGTTTCGACCCGGGGAATCCAGCAATAGAATAAACAAGCCGTTAAGCTCCTTCCTGGCAAACTGGCCCCCCTTGACACTATGTTTCGGCATGCTCTGAGCGTGATGGAAATCCAGGCCTCTGGGTTGCCCTGAACGAAAAGCCAACACGTCATCTTTCTGGAGTGGCCGTCAACTCGAGGTTTTTTCGCCAGGTTTAAGAAATATAGTTTTTCTCTAATAACTTGTAAAATCCGTTCTCTCGTTACTTGCTTTACTCTACAAGTCTTGAAGGAAGTTGGGGGGAGGGGTGTTTAACCGTAAGTTGCGGCAAAAACAAATTAGCCCTTCAGGCCATGGACCCCTTAAGGGAGTTGAAAAATGTGATGGTTTACAAAAATGTGTCTTCTGTTTCGAAGCGCTTAAAGGAGACCTAAATGTGAGTTTCTGAATACGGTACTTGGACCCTTCGAAATTAAAATTTTGTGGATTATTGCTCACAGAACCCAATTTCATGAGTTTTCACTCAAAAAGCCAATTTGACAGAAATGTCTCCCTAAAAAGCCAATTCAAGGGGGTGGGCCATTCAAAAATCCAATTTCACGGGGCTGATTCGTTAAAAGAAATCGTTTTGGACGTCGACGTCCATGGATTTGACGCTCAAAAAACTCAACTTCGCGGTTTTGACTAATCCAATAACCAAGCACCTTTGGCGCCTTCAAAAAAATCAATTAGCAGGTTGTTAGGGTTTTAGTGCGTTTCATTTAAAAAATGCACTATTGGTCTCGCCCTGATGGTCGCACACGTAGGTCATGATACATTTTTTTCATGTTTCAGAACCCCTAGAACACGAATCCGAGGTCGGTTCAATTGTATATATATTTATATATATGACCCTTTTTCGTTAGCACGATCACGGTCGCAATTTTCTACCTAGGGCAACCAAATTTGGCCTAAAAATCAATAGCGTGAATATCTCGGACGAGTTCGTGATCCAGGCGGATCGGTCCACAGGAAGGATGTGAAAGAGGGGGTTAAATTAGTTGAAAATTCGCTACCGCATGGCTGTTGCTGCAAATGCCACCAAAATTGACTCGAGTAATCAGAAATGAACGCGCTTTCGTATGAGACCCTAGTGAACCAAAACCGTTGATATGACAGGGCAGTTCTCGGCGGAGGGGAGTTATTAAATTAACGCTATGCCTCACTGGACCACCCAATTACCAAAAAATTCCATTGACATTGTATTTTGAGCAGTCTCTTTCTTTTGATTTGCCTACAGTCTAATCTAAGTAAAAAAAGTCTTAAGTAAAAAAATCATGAGGTGGGCCAAAAAAGGAGAAAAAAAAGAAGAAAAAAGTTTTGTTCCGACAGCAGCCTGTCGGGTAAAGTGCATTTCATTTATGCGACAATCCACTCAAACCTCATAAGTTTGAATGATTTCAATAAAATTTTAAATGAAATGTAGGCCGCGCTATTCATTGATGTAGGATGGTGGTACATGTATTGTGTATTGTCTTTTTGTTTTCCTCCCCCAGTTGGTGGCAAAAAGGTTGATCTGCATAGTTATTGGTTACCAAAAAATTTTGATCTTGAATTTCTATGCGGCAGTTGAAGTGAAGTCACAAGTCGCACAGAATGTCGAATCAAAATTAGAAGGTGAAAGCGTACTAGTGTAGGCATAGCTGGTGGTGCATGGTTACAACGAAGCATCTTGCGTTGAAAAAAAAACATAATCAAAACTCAGCAAAGAACAAAAGTATATGAAATTTCAAAATGTTTAAATTTATAATTTGAATAAAACTAAAATTGTTGAAAAATGACGATTAAACCCCACCTCTTTTTCCACCCCCACCGACCCTTCCCCCACCGTGTTACACAGCTCCTCTTCCACCTCCTTTTCCTCCTCTTCCTGCTCGCCCTCCTCTCCATTCTCTTCCTCTTCTTCCTCCTCTTAATTGTCCAAAATTATAATTTTGGTAATTATTACCATGTCTGCGTTGTGATTTGCGTTAGTAAAAAACAAATCGAAATTCATTTCAAAGCAACACTACTGATACATACACGTGTATATCGAAATACGAGATTGGGGCATCGCCGCTGGTACTTGGACCAATATCGCTGTTCCTTCTGTTAATCAATGCAAATTATAAGTATGAATTGTTGAAAATTCTACTACTATGTAATTCAGTGGCATTCTACATTTCCGACGGACTGGGGACTGTCTCGACGACCGGACTGTCCTCTTTCTTTTTTTCCTTGCTCTCTTCTTCCCTCTTTTCCTTGTTCTTGTTTTCCTTATTCTTATGTTCCTTCGTTTCTATTCTTTCTGTTTTCTCCTGACTTTTTTTTCCTGATGACTTTTTTTTCTTCTCCTCCTCAGTTTTCTTGTCCTTCATCACCTTCGAATTTAGACGTCATGGCCAGTCTCTCTAAGAGCTTGAATGCTCCATGGCGTCTTCAGTCTCCAGGTCGCTTAAAGAGCTTGTATCCATCCTAAAAAAATATTATTTAATTAACATTTTTTTTTTTAAGTGGGAAAACACTCACTCGTTTTTCTCAATTTTTAATAATATCGAGAAATTCGAAATAATTCGTAGTTTATCCCTTCCACATGTTACAAAATGCTGATTTAAATTAATTATAATATAAGATAGTGGAGTATTTTTGTTGTTTTTGTGTTTCTCATCTTCTGGCTGGTGGTCTGTCTCCCAGTTCGGTCGGCGTTCAATTTTTTAATAAAAGGCAGTAATATCAGACGAGGGGTTGGGTGGTGGGAGTTTTCCGTCTGGGGCATTATTTCGGCACGCGGACTGTAGGAATATGAGAATATAGGAGATGATATTCTGTTGGTGGGATGGTGGGTGGCAAGATGAATACCTCTAAGGTGTATAAATGTATAGAAATATTTAATAGCTGTCGTTATATGCAAAACTAATGACGGTGCCATAGTAGAGAATAATTTGTAACGCGGCCTACATTTCATTTAAAATTTATTGATATCATTCAAACTTATCAGGTTTGAGTGGATTGTCGCATAAATGAAATGCACTTTACCCGACAGGCTGCTGTCGGAACAAAACTTTTATTTTTAATTGGGCAGATCTTGCGCCTCGGAAACCAATTTCGCGGGGTTGGTACACCTCCCAAAAAAAACATGGGGGTTTTCACACTTTTTATTTTGCCAAATGTGAAATATCCAGCTCACTTTAAAGAGCAGTTTCGTGGAGTTGGCTAATCCAAAACAATATCACCGTACTGAATCACCTCAAAAGAGAGATTTCGCCGTTTTCGCTGCCACAAAAACAAAATTGTGCGTATTTAGTCCATTCAAAAAGCATTTTCGCGCAGAGTCGGATCATTTTAAAGCGCAATTCCACAGGTCTGTGTCAACAAATTTCGCAAGGTTGGCCCGTGAAAACCAATCTGGGGGGATCGGTTCACCCAAAAAACAATTGGGCAACTCGAAAAACAAATTTGGTACATTAAAAACTGGTTTCGTTTTACTTTATTTCGCGGCTTTCACCGCTAAAAATAAAATTAAAAAAAAATTGTTTTGCGCTTTGGACCAATTTAAATGAAAATTTGTGGTGTTGGGTCATTTTAAAAAGCAAGTTCACAGGTCTGCCTACTTTTGATTTTCGCAGGGCTTGGTCATTTGAAATCAATCTAGTGGGAATGGTTCACCATCCTCAAATTTCAGTATGTAGTACAAAGGTTTAATTTTTGAGCCCTAATTGACAGCTTCAGACCCGAATGTAGCTCACTACAGCCTTAAGCCCTTTAAATTCTTATATAAGCTCTAGGAGCAGGTGCGCATTTTACAGGGGTAAACACGACAAGGCTATCTCAGCCGGTATTAGGGGAGGGGCTAAGAATATCCGAAAATATCAGCTTTTAATTTCAATTTTTTCCGAATACCCTCGGTCTTTAGCACACAAAAATTGAGATTTAGGACCCTAATGTCCAACAATCAGATGCAAAAGAAAATTTGCCTTTAAAAAAATAAGTAATAATGTCAACTGAAGCTGATTGTTCTGTTCTGTTTTCTGAGAAGATTAATTCAAATTTTAAATGGTGCTATGTGAAACGACTAGCCAAACCTAGAAACCCACTTCTACCAGTTGTATTTGTGATAGCGGAAAATTCTAAGGAAGAGGTAGGCGTACAATCGAATGGCCTGTCGTAGAAATCGAAAAGTTTTCTATGTCATTGTAAGAGGGTGTTTTCTCCCACGACAACTGGCTTTTCCCGCGACTCCTTATACCACTTCTGTGGGTTTCTGTTTGCATGTGCAGTACACCAGGAAGGATGGAACGAATCCTGAAGGGTCAGCGGGTGACAGACCGAGGAGACCTATACCTTTTGCTAGGGCTTCGTCTCTCAGTAAAAAAGAGGTAAACAAAAAATCACGAAGATGACCAACTGTAATTTTAACGTTTGTAGTAGAAGCGCGAAAAGACTTAAAAAGAAGGATGAACGAAGAATGAAGGACCTCTTCTCTTCGTTATCTTCTTATTTCTTCTCGCCTACTTCTTCCCCCAAACAAATTGATAAACGTGTGACGTTTCTTAACACTCGAAAGTCGAACGCTCTCACCTGTTGAGCAGCTTGAGAATATTACGTTATATTTTTTACTTTCAATGAGTGGCGAGACTTTTAAAAGGACTTCTTGTTCAAATGACTCATAACAAGCTTTTTTCAGTCGCTATGACTACCCCTTTGTATGTGTTTTGAATGCACCTTGCGATTTCAAGCTCTAATGTCATAGTCGTAGTTTTTTCGCTCGTGATGGACACTCACGTGAATAAATTTATGGATTTTTCTCTATAAATTGCACTAAAAGTGTTGCGTGCACTTTTCACGTACCGCTTTATTATGTAGGAAATAAAGCAAATCGATAATGTTGGGGGTGAACATGAAAATTTAGTGGCAATGCAGTACGCTTACTGGTACCATGTAAGTAGAAGCGAAAAAACATGAGAATTAATTTTTAAAAATGCTTAAATTTTATTTCTTGAAGCATGTATTTTTGTTTATTTGTTTTGGTCCTTAAAGCCCGGGCGAACAAGAATGGACGGAGCGTCACGCTCAGGTGGTTCCATTGCCGGCGATGAACCTCCAGAGTTTCTGAACCGGCCTCCTGGGGACAGAAGGCGTCTCGAAGAGCTTGATTCCACGATATATCGCAAAAGAATCGAAGAGTATCGACAGGCTCAAGCTCGGCAAACGGCTCTTGTCAGCAAGCTTCAGGCTAAAGTAATTCTTAAACTTGACCGAATTGAAAATGTGACATTGTATAACCCCCCCCCCCTCATACAACCTTAAGATACTTCAGTACAAGCAAAGGTGCGCTGAATTGGAAGCTCAAATGACAGACCTTCAAGAGCACCAACCTACCTCATCTATTCAAGCCGCGCCGACGCCCCTTGAAGTGGCTCAGCAACAACTAAGGGAATTTAGGGATGAGAGGATAAGCGATTTCGATTCAGCGCTTAGAGCGTTACAGGAGGAAAAACGAAAGTCAGTTCTCATTGAAGATGGGAGAGGGGAGTTTTTTCCGCGTTATTATGATTGGTGGGGTGCGTTGCAGAAACGAAAAACTCGCTCAAATCAACGCCGTCCTAAAACAACAACTCGATGAGGCACACGAAAGCAACGAATCACTCACAAATGACCTGCAAAAACTGACGGCCGACTGGGAATACACAAGGGAAGAAATGTTGGCCAAAGAGGATGAATGGAAAGAGGACGAACAGGTATTAGACCCCAAAATTCCGTTGGATGAACTCACCTTACAGTCGAATTATCCTCTCTTCCTACTAAAGTATTTCGCCGAGTACTGCAATCAAGAACACTCTCGCCTGATGAACCTGTGGCGAGACGTTGTAGCAATGAAAAGGCAATTCACGGAAATGCAGCAATCGACTAGGCGAGATTTGGGTAAAATGAGTTTGGATCTATCTAAAACCATTCGCGAGGCGGTCGATTCGACAAGTGGAATTTCCACGCGACAATCGCGCTATTCGGCTGTTGAGGTGAATATATTTCATAGAACGCTGCAGCGCTTAGCTTAACAGTTCTCAATGTAGGAAGAGAACAGGCAGCAAGTGGAAGAAGAACTACTTCTGCTCAAAGAGCAACTGTCCGCGCTGAGAGAAGAGAAAGAACGTGTAACCATCGAAGTGAAGATAAAGGAGGAGAAAATTCATTCTCTCAGCAGAGACTGCAGACATCTAGTCTGTTTCAGTCATCTTTACTGACCGTAACCCTCAAAAGCTAACAAATTTCCCCCTCTCCCACCATTCAGGAAGAGAAATGTGCCGCCGCTGAGTCATCCGCCACTGAAGTGAACAGACTTCAACACGAACTAGATCTCCTACAGAACGCACTCCGCGATATAGCACACGCCGTTGTTCAGGACTCGGAAACTCGCGATCCTGAAGTTAAACATCACGTTCATTTAACAGCGAGTCAGGCCCTGCCTCCAAGGTGAAAAGAGTCTGCATCCCTACGACAATCATTCGTTTTTTAAAAAACGTTTTCCTAACTTTATTTTTAGGTCCCCAAAACGCAGCACCAGAACACCAACGTCACTTGCGTTTGTTGAAAGTACTATTTCGGCAGTTCAAGCCGTTCTGAACAAATATCAGTTGAATCTACACGAGTCACAAGTAATCCATTTTCTAACCGTTTGGAAAAAGAGACGGCCTAAATCCTACCACTTCTTTCTACCCTTACAGGTGAAATTAGGGAACGCTAAAGATCAGGCGAGTCAGTGGAAACGGCAGTGCGAAAATCTGGAAGACACTCAAAAATCTTTGGAAATCCGTCTGAATGAATTGCTATCTCAGTTGGATTCTTGTAAAATCCAGTTAAACCAAGCACTCCAAGAAAAAGATATGTTTTTTAAGTCGCTTGAAGTGGCTCGGTCGGAGAAGAACGCCCTGGATAAGAACAGACTTGAAATTAATGCCATGGTACGTTATTTGAGAAACTGTTCAAGCAGACTTGTGTGCCTTAGGACGCTTTTATTTAACTTTTTATGTTGTACCTTTCAGATGGAAAATCTAAATTCAGAATGGGAAAAAGAGAAGAAAACGAACGCACGACTTCAAAAACTGATCGAAACACTCGAAGATGAAAAGGCCTATCTTCAAAATGAAACAGAGCGCCTGAACAAAGAGGCTGACATGAGGTACGAGTTCGTCGCGGAGTATAAAAATGAATGAAATCGAATGAAAAATAAGTCAGTCGACACCCCCCCCCCCCGCGATAGGTTATCGAATCATTACGTGAAACTGGAAACGAAATCAAATAGTCGGGCGACGATTGATACAAGACCGGTGTCGGCGAATTTTCCTCCTAGGAATTGGACAGCCACCTTGTAATGAAAAAAGAAAAGAAAATTTTACGACGCGTTGATGAGAATCGCCTCCTCTTGGCTCACCTCTTTTCATTCATAATAAAATAATTCTAAGTTACGTTAGATTCAAACTTTGAGAGAGGCTGATAATTTGAGACTTTTGCGGGGGCGGGTTGGCCTACGGGAGCACGTAACAAGGCCGGGACTAAACTTCGGGCTAGGAAAGTAAAAGAAGGTTCATCCCTGGTGTACAGGATTAGTTATCCCCGGAAACTGGCCTTTGTCCACCACCACCCCCAAGTGGCTCTGCATAGTAAATTGGGCTTACACATAATGCGGCATTTTCACCCCCAGAGTTGGCGCTGCTACCGGACAAAACTTAGTTGTGGATGTTACATTGGGTTGGGTAGCCCTCTTTGGGTTCTCTGTACCTTTCCCCGTGAGGTTGAAACCAACATTCCCCCCTCCTTGTTGTGGTCCACACAGTAAGGATCGTGGCAAACGATCTGCGCGGCTGCGCCGCATTGCCACAATTAAAATTCATGTATTGTCACAATAGGGAAATGACGCTGAGAAGCGAGGAGGATAGATGCAGTCGGCTCAAAGAGGAAATCCTAGAAATACGAGAAGAACTTAACAAAACTTATTTGGCAAAGGACCTTCTAGAACAGCAGAAAGCTGAAACGGAGAATTTGCTGTCTCAAATTGACAAAAACAGAGGTGTGAAAATTTAAATGCTGTGAAAGTTGGAACCGAATTCATTAACCTTCCTGTATTTCTTTAGGTGACATCGAGCTGGAATTGGAGCAAGTCCTTCTCGAGAAGTCTGACATGCACGAATGTCTGGCTAAAGCCGAGGCGCTGGCGTCCTCTTTGGAGCAAGAGAAAAAAAGACTGCTAGATGAAATGAAAAAAGTAAAGCTTTAGAGCATTTAGTGTTTGAGACACTAAAATAATCGTTTTTTGTCAGTTGCAAGATGAAAAAGCGTCACTAAACAATCTAATCGCCGATCAAAATAGCGACCTCGCCGCTCTACGCAAGGAAATCCTTCAGGGGGAGCAACAGCGTTTGGATTTGGACACGGAAAAAGTCAGCGTTCAAGAAAAATGTAAATTCCTCGAAATGGAAAAAGAAAAACTCGAAATGGAATTGGCTCAAGTCGCTCGTGAAAGAAGTGAGCTGTCGAATCAACTGTGTGCCGCCGGTAGGAAACGTGAGACTCTAAACGAGGAGGTGAGTCGTATCAAGCAACGACTCGAACAGGCAAACGAAACGAACGCTCGAATCAATCGAAGCTTGGAGGATCTCGTCAAGGACTGTGAAAATAAACAGGCTAGTTTGTGTGCGATTTGTATGGTGCGACATGCTCAGTCTAACGATGTTGTAACCGGTTTTTTAGGTTATACTCGAAGGGTATGACAAAGAAACGCAGAGACTGCAAGAGCAAATCGCCTCCATGAGGGCCGACAAAGAGGCTCTAGAAGCGACTTTATTTGACGCTCAAGCTAATATAGAAAACTTGGAAGCTAAAAGATTGCAACTTGAAAAAGACCAACAGGAACTGCTCGTTTATCAGGTCAAGCCATTAGCGTTTTGTTTTCCTAACAATTTTTCACTCACTAAAATGACTGAAATGCGTGACAAACTAAAAGAGAAAAACACAAACTTGTTCCACCAGGCACATCTTTTTTTTGGGCATTCTTAGTTTGTTAGTATGTTAAGTCTGTTGATCAGTTATTGGAGTTTTCTCGTACAGGAGTCTCTAAAAGGGGAGATCGTGAAATTGAAATCAGAACTCGAAAACTGCGAAAAACGGTCGCAAGAGACGAAAACTAACTTGTTAAAACAGTCCGCTTCGATGGAGGGTGAATACAAGCAAGCGATTGCAAATTTGAAGAAGAAAAACGAGGATACCACGCTGAAGCTACTCGAAGAAAAGGTTGGAATTTACTTAAATTGAAGCAATTTAATCTGGTCAATTTAATTTTCGAGAATCTCTTAGGAGCAAATAAGAACCAGCTTGGAGAAGAAACTTCAAAATGCGATAGATAACCTAATGGAGGAAAAGGACTCTGAAATTCGGCAGCTCGAAGGAAGAATCCAGCTTTTGCAGCAGCAAATTGAGAACGTGATGCAGCAACAGGAAGAGGTTCTTTTGCGAGCTGAAAGCGATAAACAGCAGGCTCTTTTGATAGGTAATTAACGGATAATTTATAATAACTAGGTAACTTCGAAAAAAAAAAATGTATCCCCCACCCCGCCTGTACAGCGCAACAGGACCTGCAAGCAGTGAGTGAAAAACTGGAAGAGGCCAGAAGAGACGTAGAATCAGAGAAGCTGGCGCACGATCGAAATAGGAGGGAGGCCGCTGTGCGTGGGGAGCAGGATCGAGCCACGATAAATTCATTGAAAGACAGCCTTAACGTCGTCAACACAAAACTCGAACAATTCAAGTAAACATAAAGTAACAGGAAACAGCTCAGTTACTTTACTGAGCTCAATTTCGTAAAAATCAGGGTTAAAAGTGAAGAAGAAAAAACAACTCTTGAGAACCGGGTCGCAGAATTGGTTAAAGAGAGAGACAGTGAAATTCAGCAGTGTGAAAATTTGAAACTTCAACTTCATTTGGCCGAGGACAAGCTCGACGGAATAACTTCACAGTTCAACGAGGCGTCGCATCGATTAAAAGACGGTAATTGCTAGGTTTAGGTGGAGGCTCTGGTGGCTCGTATATGTATAGCTTACACTACGGGGTCTGTTTACAGTTGAAAACATGAGGGACGGCCTTATGAAAGAAATAACGGACGTTCGTCGCAGTTTGGCCGATGCAACCTTCGAAAAAGAAAAGTACATTAACTCGAACAAGGAACTTCGTGAACACGTCAAAAGGGTTGAAGGACAGAAGAGAGAGCAGTCGCGGAGTATTGAAGAAGCGGTTAATAAAGTTGCCGGTAACGTGACAAGTTATCAGTTTTCGCGATTTGGATTTTAAAAATGTTTCTCTCTAGCTCTCGAGGAGGCCAGGCGCAGTCTAGAGAACGAGAGAACACGCCTTCAAACAATGGTCAGGGAGCTGGACAGGAATTTACTTGAAACTAAACAACAAGCCGGAGGTGCCGGCGAAGAACTGATCAAAGCGAAAGATTTGATCAATCAAAAGATCGCGGAAGAGCGACAACTACAAGCTCGAATCAATTCACTGCAGGAAGAGCGAGACAGAGCGCAGAATCAAGCTCACCAACTTTCTAAACAGGTAGATTTTTATGAGGGGATTTCTGTTCGTTCCCCGTTGTCCTCAATTGTTGATGCGTTGATTTCAAAGAACGCTGCCTATGGTATTGGGCAGTAAATAACCGTCAAACAATTTTAAGGTGCTGGAGCTTGAGAATGCGACAGAAGCGATGCGCGAAGAATTGTCAAAAACTCGAAGCAAGGGCGATGATGAGGAGAGACGTTTCCGCGAGCGCGAAGAGAAACTAATGGTGCGACTCGAAGAGTCACGAGGGAGCGAAAGGAAACTCCAAGACCAGTGCCACAATTTGGAGGTGTGCTTGGCCGATGCCACCCAACAGATACAAGAGCTCAAAGCACGACTCGGCGGTTCAGAGGGTCGAGTTCGAGCTTTGGACGCTCAACTGTGTCAGTTGGAAAATTCCAAACGAGAAATCGAACAAAAATTGAGCTCTGTCGGGTCCACTCTCCGTCGAATAGCCGGTAGAATTAGTTTTTTAAGCTTTGTTCGTTTCTTCAACCCACCATTTGGCATTCTTGTGTATTTTTTAGGCATTCAGCTCGACGGCTCCGTAAATCTTCCTTACAAAATGTTGAGCCCAACAAGACGATGGAGCCCGGTGAGAGTGTCTCAAGAACAAACGGACGGTTCGCGAGGGCCTAGCGGTGACATCATTCTTGATGTGGATCCGGACGCTGTAAGAAAAGGCGTTAGAACTATGATGCAACAAGTTGCGCAAATAGAGCGTGAGCGAGATGACTTGAAGGCAACATTGAATGACTATAAAAAACAGTTGAAGAGTCAGAACGATGAATTAACCAAAACGGAGGCCAAACTAAATAAGACAGTGTCGAATTTGAGACAGGTAACGTACAAAACATAGTAATTTTACAGTATAATTTCCCCGGTTGAATTCCACGTAGGTGCAAGAAGAAAAAGGATCGCTGGAGGCGAGGCTCAACCAGAAAAATGCGGCTCTAAACTCTCAAAAAGAAGCCTTACAGTGTAAATCCACGGAAAATAAGATTCTTCAAGAAAAACTAACGTCAGTTGAACTCACTTTAAAAACAGTAACTGAAGAGAAAACGCAGTTCGAAGACAAACTTGATAAGGTAAATTCGTTAATTACTTTGAGAGAGAAGAAAAAGTATTTTGAAACGTTCGCTTCTCGCAACTCTAGGCCAAGCAGCAGCTCGCTAAGTGCGACGCCGAGAAGAGAAACTTCCAAGAAGAACTGGCCAAAGTGGAAGCTCGAGCGACCAAGTTGGAGCTTCAAAGACTTGGCATGGAGGGTGACATTCAGCGCCTGCAGATGATGCTACAAGAGAAGGATGCTGCGATTCAGGTCAGAACCTTTCTCTCCTAAGTCAACCATCTGTGCGACTTTTTAGGACATTCTGTTCCATTAAACTCGTCATTCCCCCTCCTCCTCATCGCAGAAACTTCAAGATAGAATTGAAACTGAGAGCGCGACCGTTGCTGAACTCGAAGAACGATGCGGATCGTTGAAATCAACTATCGACCAACTGAATCAGACGTTGGAACGAGCGGCTCATACGGAACGTGAGTTGAACAACGAGCTGTCGTCGCTACAGCGAACGCTTGCCGATGCTTCAGCGACATCGCAGTCGAACGCGGACAAATTTAAATCACTTCAGAAGGCAGTGTACAACGCCGAAAATGAGAAACGCGTCGCGATCGAACGGTTTGAGGCGTCTCAACAGGCACTGAATGAAGTGCGGAGCATTTTCAACGATTTTTTTTTTTTTTTTTGTAATTAACTCAAGTTTTAATATCCGCGTTTTATTTGTTTACAGCTAAGACGTAATTTTGCTGCCTTGAAAGAAGCTCATGCTCGTCTTCAAAGTGATCTGTCGCAAACCGAAGTTGAAAAGTCTGCCTTGGAAGCACAGCTCAGAATGTCCAACTGGCCTGGTGATCAAGAAGACTTGAAGAGAAAAATTAGTGAAATGACCGTTAAAGTCGAAAATTATCAAGATAAAGTATTAACCGTGAATATTTATTTTTAATTCATACTGAAAATGTATCCCACCCTTCTCTCTCGCGTTTAGGTGAGAAATTTAGAGACGGAAAAACGGAGCCTCGAAAGGAAACTACAATCGGCGCGATCAAAAAGCTACGAACGAGGCGAGAAAGGTTCTCGTGAGTGGGACGGCTGCGACTCACTGACCGGAGGCTATGATCGTAATTATTTGGGCGGATCAACGAATCTCATTTTAGAGCAGGAGAACATGGAGTTAAAAACGCGAATTCGCGTTTTGGAAACGGAACTAGCAAAGAAAGAGAACGAGCTTCATCGTTTGAGAAGTCAGCTAGACATAACGAGGTACCAACATGTCGAGTATTTTTTATGCGAAGAGAGAAACTATCTATAAAGAATATTTTGATTTTTGAAAGGTGTTCATCAAAAGAGTGGTCTGGAGACGTGGAAAGGTACCGAGCCGCTCAAGTTCAAGCAGAAAGATTACTCGAAGCGAGAGAACAGTCTCACAGACAACAAATACTTCGACTTGAAAATCAAGTTAAAATGCTTAGGGAACAGTTAAATCAAGAAGTCAAGCGGAGACAACTATTCATTCTCAGATCAGGCCGAGCCGGCCGCGAGGTTGGATCTCTCCCCACCTCACCCTGCTGGTCAAATTTTTTTTTTTTTTTTAATCAAACGGTTTTCATGGTCAGGCGCGACAGCTCCACAGCCTGCTAGACAACTCACTTAGAAACGTGTCAGCCGATCCAGCTTTGGACACTCTTGAATCCGAAACAAGAAAACTAGACTCGCTCAACTTGATGTCGGCCTCCTCTTGCGGCACGGCACCTATCGCGTTACCGCCTCCAAGAACGCCTAGGACTTAAACAAATCCTTCGAGTAATGCGGTTTTGGCTGATTTACCAGGCGAGGCATTTTGCTGGATCGCCTGCTGAAACGGGAACTAGGGGAATATTCCCCGCCGCCCCAACGCCCCTTCCTCCTTAATTACTCCCCTAGCAGACGACTGCGAAAAGAAAAAAAAATTTATATGATGCACTTTAGGAGAGACAAAGCCGTGTCGATCACTTTTACTAGCGTCAAAATTGAATCACCGTCTAGCTAGCTAACGGCCTAGAGAGTTAATCCATACCAACTACTTATTTTCTATTAATATTTCAATTTTGCCTAATTAATTATTTTACGAATTCGAAATACCGTCAATGACGCTGTTGTAACAATGCAACAGTTTCCAGGTGCATTGATTGTTCAAAAGTGCAATATTTTATACTTCGATACTATATGTATACTTTTTTTTTACTATAGAAAACAAATGTTTATTTATTGTATATTTATTATTTTATTAGTACAAGGACTTAGGGGACAAATTTTAGTGTCTTGGATTGAAACAAAATGGTCGTGCTTTTTCAGACTTGAAAAATTTTAAAATTGGAAAATACAATCTAAGTCCTTTTTTGTACTAAAAAGTGCGGGTTTCATAATTTATATTGTTTTATTTTTTGAAAAATATATTAAAGGTTTGATAGCGCACAAAACTTGAAAAATTAGTGAGATTTTGCTCTCAAAACTTCAACCGTAGTCTGGAATTTGTCAGTGAAATTCATTGGTAGCCGAAAAATTGAATTCAAACTGTATTTTTGTAAATATACAGAAGCACGCGACCAATGTATTTTGTGGGTCTCTTTTAAAAACAAAAACAAACGCTTACTGCCTTTTCTGAGGGCAAGTGAAACGAATTTATCAAAATTGAAAATTAATTAAAGAACTGCCTTATAAACTGCCCTTCGAAATATTAAAACAAGCGTAGATGTCTTGTGACGCAGAAGACCACAAATTATAGCGATATGAACCAAATAAACATTTAAAATCTACTTTTGATCATTTTAATCTACGCCTCGTGGTGGTATCCATTACCCCGAAACTTCCCAATACATAAATGGTTATTTCAGAATTTGACGTCGAAGTCTTTAGGTCGGTCGTCCACTGTAAGCTTTTTCAAGCGGCGCGACAACGGGCGTGCATCACAAAGGCTCAAATTTAATGTGACATCGTCCACTGCAGCTTTCATGAATTCAATTTAAGCCTTTTTGGGTGTACGCTCGTTGTCACGCCGCTCGAAAACGCTTCTAGTGGACCTTAAATTTCAAACTGTTCGACATCACAGAGGCTTGGGAACGGAGTGGAAATAGTTTAACGAAATTAGACTGTGGAGCCTGTAATTCGATTTCTGTGAGTGAAATTTAAAGTTAGTGTCAAAATCCAGGTTCTTGGGGTTGGACTGAGCTCTTTCAAGCTGTATTGACAGTTTCAAGGCAAATTCTGGCAGTCAGTTTCTGACAAGAAATAGCCCAAGATATAGTGTTTTGTAGCTAAATTACCAGTTTTTCAAAAGCGAAAATCGGGATCGCGGTGATTCAAGTTTTCACTCAGTTTCCCAGCCAAATGGTCAGTTTTTGGAGAAAAACTATGATTTTTGAGCAGGATCGACACAGTTTGATGGGATCAACTGCCCAGTTGCCTCTAGCCTAGCAAGTTACTTTGGGGAGATAATTCAAAGTTCGGGGGCAAAGTATAATTTTCTGGGGTCAGAATTGACACATTTTGCACGTTGGAATACCACACCGACAGTTCACAGGCTAAAGTGAGAGTTTTTCATGGAAGAAGGCCCATTTCATACAGAAAAAAAGAGAGACGTTCACGTCGCGTAAAGATTAGATTTATTTGTTATTGGTTCACGGTTCCGGAAGCCTGCCTTTGTTTTTCGAAGGGGTATGGCTTTTAGCTAATTATTTATTGTTTTATGTTATATAATGGTTGAAGATGGCTGGCAGCAGCTGAAACCGTTCCCGTAATAAAGTAATCTTTACGCGACGTGAACGTCTCTCTTTTAGTGCATTTCATTCTGAAAATGCACTATTGGTCTCGTCGTGATGGTGGCAAACATGGGTCATGTCATGTTTTTTTCACGTTTCAGAACCTCTAGAACACGAATTCAGTGG